>VYZT01007356.1:41380-66527 GCA_013400735.1 Pomatostomus ruficeps | reverse complement strand
AAAAAAAAAGTCACACCAATGAGATTATGCTGACAAGTGCCTGATACAAGTAGGAAGAGAATGGGAACTGACTGATGGAACCAGACTGTATCTCTCAGCTCAAGTAAGTAAAAGTCCATTATTCCTGGGCTGCTGCATCAGCAAAGCAATTAAATTAAGGAATTCTACAGACTTCCCACATAGTCAAAATGAACTAAATCAGATTGAATGTAGAGCATTATACACCAAGGGAGGAGAATAAGGAAGGTGGGGTTAGAAAATGAAAATCCCAGGGTACAAAACAAAGAGAAGTAAAATGCTCAGCCATAGGAAATGATTATTATGATAGTGAAAAAGAAATGTTATTACTGCTTGGAGGATTTCAATTCTACTTTATGAACCCTGATTTGTATTTATGACCTTCTGAGATCTCTGTTAAGATAACTGTGCTCAATTCTCCATGTACCATGAAGTGTTTTCTTAGACCGTTCATGTCTATATGGGTTGAGTCTGTCGTTAGTTGTGAGAGTGGGGATACAGAAATATCTGGCTGTTCCATGAATAAACACTGTACACCCTGTTTGTGAGGACTGACCAATATCAGCTTTTCTCTTTGAGCTGTGAAGCTGCAAGTGTCTGCCTTCAAGCTGCATGCCTCCTTCTGGGACTTCTCTGAATCCAAGTAATCTCCTTGAGCAATGGATTCATTTGATGGTTAACAGTATTGCTGCCAAGAAGAGATTTGTCATATCTTTAGGCTAAGAGGAGGAATTCTGCAGCACTAGCTAACTCCTCTCCACAGGGGAAATCAGCATATTCTTCTGGTTATGCTGCAGTCCTATGATCAATATATTTGTTCACATTTAATGCTACATGTGAAAACCAGCATTCTCATTTTGAAAACAGCTGCAAGCAAATAGTGACCTATATATAGGATTTGTCTTCTCTCCAGCTTTATTCTTAACAGAACTTATGTGGAATTAATTGTAAATAGCTGGATTTGAAGGTGTCTTGAATTTTTTTTGGAGGAAAGTTGGCATTTAAATCTTATGCTGCCTAGCTAGTCAATAACAATGTTCTTAGCTTCTGAAACTTGGACAGATTTATAGCTTCAGCAAACTTTCACATTGCCATTTTTAAATACATATCATAGATTTCACAGAGCTTCTCAGCAAAATTTTTAGACATGCCAATGCGATTTAGAAGTCTAGAATATATTTAAATATGACTGAAGCATTTGGGAAAACAAACCCCAAAGGCCTTCAGTAAGATTTAGACCATCCACAATTTAATTTCCAAAATGGCACATGTGCCTAGATGTAAAACTATCCAATGTTCTGATAGATATGACAAAGATATTAATCCTAAGATCCCATGTTCTTAAACCAGCAGACGACTGAAGACATTGATAACTCAACTTCCTACTGCAAGAGTCTGCCAAGTCCATGTATTTGTGGTATTCAGGTATATATGAAAAATCACTGAAACACTGACAGTGCTGGGAAGATCCCTGAATATCATGCCTGCATATCACCTGGGTAACAAGCAAAGCACAGGCCTCTAACCTAGCCCAGTGGAGCAGCAGTCCTCACATACCCACATATCTGGATAGGAAGCAAGAAAAGAGTGTTTCTGGTTTCCCAAACACTTGATTGTATTCAGATGAGGTAGAAAGTTTAGGCTCAAATGCCCCCACTTGCTAAGAGAGATGATGTTGCANCCATAGGATGTTTTGTACCCTCCCTGCCCCCTCGTATTGGTTATATATAACTGTAAGACGCTGGGCCAGTGCTTCTTTGGCACAAACCTGTTGCTCAAATAAACCATCTGGGAAGCCCCTCTGTTTGTCTCTCCTTCCTCGGTGTGCCTGTACCATTGGTGGATTAGGTGAACCCTTGCTGGACCTTCACCAGCCCTCCCATGCCCGGAGCAGCTCGGCAAGCCTCTGAAATCACGGACGGGAGCCCGGTGCTCCCGTCGGCGGCATCATGGCAAGATGAACTTACAGCTGTCATGTGTGAGGAATTTTTAGTACTATTAGGAAATGGATCTCTGAAGTGCTCCATCTGAAGGTTCCTCACTGCAAATGGGACCACTAAGAGATGACTGAGATGGAAATGAAAAGCTGTGAGGAGCCTTTAACCCAGGTAGCTCAAGTGGATCTCAGCAGAACCCTTATCCTTACTTGCCTCAGAAGTGGTGCTTAAAGCTGACTTTGGGGATGGGGATCAGTGTCTATTCCCAAAGAAATAGTGTTTGTTTTGAGGTCTCTCCTATCTCCATTTACTATTTCCAGGCCGCTGGGTTAAAGACCACCTCCATAGGGTTCCAGAAACCAGTGAGTACTTCAACCAGTGAAATTCCGCTTCAGAAATAACTTTTCTCCTTCTTTCACTTTTTTTTCTTTCTTGTATAGGACTTAGCTTGGTGCAGGTTGGGACTAAGCCTGCAAGCTGCCTGCTGGATGTTTTTGTCAGTTCCACAGCTGCAGTAAGAGCTGTAAAATGATCAAGTACATCAAATGTCTCACAGTGTCCACAAAGGCTACTGAAGCTCACAGCTCTAGGAAAGGCTTTCAAGGACCCTGGAAGCCCTGAAGACACTTGAATGGCGCTTTCAGACTGAACTGCAGAAAGCCCCAGTTGCTGCAAACCCACTGAAACCTGAAGTGCCTTTTTTTGCTGACTGCTCCAGACTCTCAGATCCTGAGAGATGTCTCATGGCTTCAAGCCACAACTAAACAGCATAATCTACCTGGATGTTTTAACAAAGCTGGCTGTTTAGAAGTCACAAGCCCTAGAAAGGCTGTCATATTCAGCTTTCCCCCCTAGGGTTTCCTGCTTACAACAGGATGTTTTGGGCAAAACATCTAGCTCAATGAGTACTAAAAACCTATTTAAACACCAGGCCCAAAGTTTTATGGTAAGATGGGACTGCAGGTTATTAAGTTGCAGCCACATTTGTAAATGTTGCCTGATGTCTTTCATTATGTTTTCCCAGCACTTATTCCAATAGAAATGAAAAGAGTCGGAATATATGCAATGTGGGATGAAATGACTGAAAACATTGAGCTGACCTATCCCCCTTCAGTTACCTTTGTGATATATACTTAGTGCTAATAAGTTCTAAAAATTCTAATTCCCATATTTTTAACTGCAGGATTTTTTGGAACTGCCTTTTCTTGTAGATATTTGAATTGGATGAGTGCTTGAATTACACAGCACGTAAGTCTCTGAATTGTTACGAATTAATAGGAATTTGGACAGAACTGTGCACTGTTATGTTTTTGCTCAAAGTTAATTTGCACAGCTTTTATCTTCCTGAGGTCTTTGCTGAATTTAGATTTTAGGATCACAGCTAATGCTGGAAACCATTTCCAGACACAGTGAGGATGACAAAATCATTAGCAGTAGTCAGCATGGCATCACCAAGTGGAAGTCATGTTTGACCAACCTGATACACAGCTGTGGAAAAGTGTCTGGCTTGTGAGATGAGGGGAAGGCAGAGGGTTTTGTCTGCCTGGGCTTCAGTGAGGCCTTGGATGATGTCTCCCATTAGACCCTCACAGAAAATCCTTTGATGTACAGAGTGGGTGAGCAGACAGTGAGGTGAATGGAAAACTGGCTGAAGGTCTGGGTCAGGGAGTGGTGATCCACAAATCCAGCTGGAGACAGTGGCTGGCAGAGTTCCTCAGGCACCAGTACTGGGTCCAGTCCTGTTAAACCTCTGGATGATTGGGCAGAGAGTAGCCTCAGCAAGTTTGCTGGTGACACCAAACTGGGAGGAGTGGCTGTTAGACCGGAGGTTGTGCTGCCACCCAGAATTACCTCAACCAGCCGGAGAAATGGGCCAACAGGAAGGTCATGAGGTTCAACAAAGGGAAAGGCAAAGTCCTGCACCTGGGGAGGAGCACCCCCATGCACCAATATATGATGGTGGCCTTTTCAGTGGATAGAAGCTTGGCAGAAAAGGACCTGGAAGTCCTGGTGGACACCAGGTTGAACATAAACCTCTCAACATCAGAGTGAATATCTCTGCAGATTCCATTTAGATATCTGCCACATTTTCACAATGTAGGTGTAAATTGACCTAATTGAGGGTGATCATTCAGACCCCAAACCTAGTTAATACTGTCCTGCATCAAGATTTTCATATCCAGTTCTGAATGTGCTGGTAATTCCTCCTACAAGTTATCAGAAGAAAAGACCTTTTCTTAGTATCAAAATACTGATCTGAAAATGTTTCATAATATTTTTTGGGGTAGGATAATTTCACCTGGGCATGTTCCAAGGAAACTTTTCTTGGACAAGTTTCACTTTTCAGAGCGAAGAAGTGCAGTGCAAATCTATTTCATCATCTAAAATTTAAAGACCATTCACATAAGGATAATCAGGGAAAGGACAGAGTGATCAGGATTGCAAGTGTCTGAAAGTAAAGATAAGACCAGATCTGCCGGTATGAGCTTTCCATGTGGTGCATCTCAGATGATGGAAAGCAGCTGTAAAGTGGTATAGCCAGCATTTGTGATTCTCTGCATCAGTGGAGCAATGCCAAAGAGTTCTGGTGTATCAACAAATCCGGGGCAAGTGGCAGCTGCATCCTTCTAGACAGATAAAGCTTCTTTTGCTGAAAGCAGTGTGAAGAAAACATTTGCATGTACACAGCAGGGTGTTTGTTTGCATGTGGACGTGCATGTGTGTTTACACGTACACATGCACAGCTCTGCGAGAGTGCCGGGCCTGGAAACACCATCTGCCATTAAATTTACCCATCATCTCTACTGATCACAGCAGTTGCCTACAGTCTTGCTAAATGTTACTCAGAAAGCTGAAATCCTCCACATCATCAATAATCCTTTTTGGACTCAGGCAGAATAAAGGGAAAAAATTATAAACAAAACAAAATCCAGATGCACATATTAGGTAAAAAATTCTGGTGTGTCTGGGCATGTGGAGGAGAGACTGGAACAGATTGTCTCTAAGTGGATGGGAGGTTGTGTAAAATGGACAAAGCGCCACGAAGGGATGGGCGTTTGGAAAGTGAGATAGTTTGGAAAATTGTTGCAAGTACGTTTGTTGGTGTACATGGGGGGTAGCATGAGAATCTGGAATCTGGAATATGTATAGATAGGACGTCTAAGGGCTGCAGATAAAAAGGAATAAGATTTAACATAAAAGTACAAAAAAGAAAGATCTTAGGGCACTTGGGAAAGAGGCAATCATAGCAGTTGTTCAGGAAAGAAGATTGGCCCAAAAGACCCGGAAGGGGAAGGAGATGTAGGAATAGGTCAGTACTGGATGGGCCTATGGTCCAATAACCACCTTGAATTGGGTTCTGATATGTGAGAATGTAAAAAAAGAGGGAAGTCTCAAGGAAGAGTAAAGATAAAACTGACTGGCCAAAGCGATAGGAAGTGTTTGGATCATACTTGTTTGCTGTGTAGGAAAATATGGATGAGACACTCAAGCACAAATTTTCCTGCTAGGACTGGAGTATGCTCAGGAGAGGGTGCTACTGCTAATTTCAGTTGCTAGACTCAGAATAATCTCTCTTAAGCATCCATGAACTGTTGGAATTTTTCCCCAAGACTTGTAATTTGCTCATCTCCTTGTAGATTTCCTTATATACACTGAGTAGAACAGTCCAAATTTCAAATCCCTCCACAAAGCATCCTAGAACTATCTAATCTTTCTAAAAAATAAGGTCTTAATGTATGGTTTTTGTTTGTTTTTGTTTTGGTTTGGTTTTTTTCCCCTCATATTAAACAACAGTATTCTCAGTACAGGATTAGCTTTTTGGATTCTAACAAATTAGTTCTGACTCTGCCTGGATAGCTCTAGCAGGGAAAAACCGTTAATCAAGATGTTTAGCAAAGTTATGAGACACTAATAAAAGATCCTGAAAGAGGGAGTATCGAGCAACATTAATTACAGGAAATGTTGGAATATTTATAGACACAGACACAGATATTTGTAGAACAACCTCTAGGCTTTAAACTTTCCTGGCCTAATCTCAGCGGAGAGACCCTTTCAAGTGATAACCTAAATATTTTGGTTCAGTATGTTTATAAACAACCCATGGATTTCCTTGAAAAAAATGAATGGAGTCTTGCACATATTTAGGGTTGTGGTTGACTGTACATTTTATTCATTAGGGAGTATGTTTTGCTATAAATACTTTCTTTATTTGTTTGGAAGAAACTGCATTTTTACTTTGATTTTTTGAAAGATAAAGCTGAAGCAATCATTTAAAGTCATGTTTTATTATCTGCTGGAGCTTCAAATAATGCCTAATCTAATGATTGTTGAAAATATTTTCTATTCAGAAACATTTTATTTTCTCATATTACCAACTTGACACTTTGGGGAGTTCTTTGCAGCAGAACTCAGAGAAGTCACACTAGAAGAAAATTTGGCTTGCTTTAGGTTTTTGTGCATTAGAATCCTTCATACTGACCTAACAATTATCCAGGATAATTCAAAACACATTCAAAATGCCTGTAATTTCACATTCAGCCCTAGAAGCTGCATTTAAGTTTGGGGTATGGTAGGAAAACACAAGTCACCAGCGATATTGTGGTGATAACCAGCTGCTTAATAGAACAATCTTTTACAAGAAGAACCCGCATTCACAGAAATTACTTGCATTTTTCCAATTATATAAGAGCTGGAAAACTGTTGTTTTAAACATTAAATCTTATTATAGATTACTGTGGGTTACAGATAAAAGAGACTGCCTTCCCCCTACACTCGGTTTGCCTTCTGGTAGGAAAGGAAGGCTGTTATTCACAAACATTTAAGTCATGATTATGATGCCCATGAATCTGTAAACTCCTGTTTGAACCCAGGCATCAGGAAAGGTGTTGTGTTGATTCATCAGGCTGCAGGTAAGGGCTGTATTCCCTGTTACAGAACACCCTCTCTGTTCACACCAGTCTGCCCCAGGAACAGATAGCACAGGCACATCTTCAGGCAGATACTCCAGAGTGTGGCATTCACGGAGGTGTTACCAGGAAATGACCACTCAGGACATGAAACCTAAGGATATAAAAAAAATTCCAGTATTAAAATGCCAGCTTCTTGGACAGGTTCAACCACTCCTCTGAACTTTGTGAAAATGTCCCTTTACACCATCTAAAATCTCAGACATGATCTTTTAGGATAGACATCAGTTTCTCTAAATTGCTTGCCAAGAGGAAACACAGCGCTAGATTTGCTGCTACTCGGGTAGGTATTTATCATGATACTCTACTTCAGCTGTGTCCTGCTGCTGTTAGGCATCATCTTAATGTTTGTTTTTACCTAAGATAAATAAATCGGTGTCATCTTGGAGATTTAGTTGCAACTGCAGTTTACAGGTAAAAAAAAAATTATATCTTGCAAGCAAGTTTCTTAAAGCAAACAAAACCTCCAAGCCCCCCATAACTCTCCCAAATTATAAACCTCAGGAGAAATTAATTAGAAATAGTAACAAATAGCAGTAGTGGAAATACTACATCTTGAAAATATTACAGGTCCCTTACTATTCTTTAAGTCAAGTAAACCTAGGAAAAAAAGCAGGCGTTGGTGTTTATTTTGCTGCTTACATAAGACATAAAATAAAATGTTTGGAAAATACCCGTATTAAATGACAAACGAGGTAATTTAGACCACAAATAATACTTTATTTATCAGAAGTGAAATAAAATAGATCAACTCTTACAACCTCTGTATCAATCTGCTATTTGGAGTAAATAGAAAAATAAAATATTTCCTTAAAAACACTCAGATGATTTGTTTCAGGGCTCATAAACATCTTTTATGAACAGCAGTTTAGTAATACCTAATGGTAAGTAATACCAGTGGTGCTGTAACTAATCTAGGCTATGGATGCCAAAGAAATATTGTTTTGAGAGTTTTATTAGACTGATTGAATTGAAAAATGATATCAGCTTTGGGGCACAGGAATGTTGTGAAGCTTGTCTATTTTTTTCCAAGCTGAAGTGGTGCCATTGTTGCATATATTGCTTCAAAAGGCATAAAAGTGCTGAGGGCAACAAAATGTCCCGGGGCCCTTTGAGGCTGGGTTCTTGCCTTGAGCTTGTGTGTGCACCCAAAGCATGGCCACAGCGGGTTTACCTCCCATTCCCAGGAGTGCTGGGCGGCCTGGCCACGCTCCCTTTGTGCAGCTGCATGCTGGGTGAAGTCTCGTTCCATGGGATATGTTCCAGGAAAGGTGAGTGGGGTTTCTCCTTTCATGTGGGTGCTCCGAGAGACCTGAGTGAGCAGGGTGGGTGGATGGAACCCCTTTGTGCTTGGAAGAGTGGTTGGATGTACTTTGGAAGCAGTGTTTGAATACCTGCTATGCCATTTTCTGATCATTCCTGAAACAACTTTCTGTCACGGTGTACACATAGGCTGGCTGTAGTTATACTTTTTATGTGCTGTGATAACATTCCAGGGTATTCATTAACAGGATCCCTTGCTGTTCTGCATTCTCCTGTCCATCTCTTGATTCCTGCCTTGCATTTTTTCCTGTGTGCCTGTAAGCATCTATACAGCACTTCTCATGCTGACATCAGGGTCCATGATTATGTTTCCTACCTCAATGACTTAGGAAACAGCCCTTACACTGGTTTTAAAGGCACTGTGGCGATTTCAATGACTTCCTTTGCTGGAAAGTCTGAAGGAGAAAAATAGCCATGCTACCCAAGATAGGTAGGCTGTTTATGCTGGGAGTAGGATTCAGCTCATTCTAGAGACAGATTTATAGTAGGAAAGATGAATCACACTGAAAAACTTTTTTTTCTAGACTTTTCTGAGTACGAAAAAAGGTGTTTAAAATGTGTCTTACCTAGATGCCACTGGATCTGCTGTGTATTTTTGTAATTTATTAGATAAAGAGCAACATATGTCAGCTCCAGCAAACAAGATATTTATTTATCAAATAAATGAATAAATACATCCATCACTCTTCTTTGAAAAATACTGGGACATTTAAGTCAGGCACTTGAAAGCAACATTATAGTAACAGAAACTGTAAGTGATAGCAGTAATACTGGAAAGCTTTTATCAAATTAAGTGAAGGGTTTGGATCAGCTCCCAGCAGCTATGGCTTCATTTCTCAGAAACCTGCAGCTGGTTACCTGCAGCACCTTTGCTTGCTATTCCAGCAGAGTCCTCATGTCCTGAATGGATGCTGGGAATTGCTTCCAGGCTCTGATCAGTCCTGTAGATTAAGACAGTTTCACACAGCTGTGCATGGGTATGGATTAGTCCTTTCATTAAAACATTGGGATTTGAAATAGGAGTTGTTAATTTTGGTTGACAGTATCTTGGCAGAGAGGAGACAGGCAGATCCCTTCCCCTCCATTAGTAGTTCTTGTTTCTGCTGTTTTATTAAAACAGCTCATCATATTTGTAAGCCTCAATGAACAATTCTTCTTAACATACTCCCACACAAGGATCCATTGAACAACTCACATTGTCTCAGCTATTTTGAGGATAAACATTTCTTCAGAAGTGCTCATGAAACCTGCAATCGCTAAAGTTTCACAGACAATAAATATCACCTTCTTCAGCCCATTAGAGGGGGTAATTTCTGTGCCATTTGTGAAGACGCAAGTTAGGAGGAATAACTTTACCCTTAAAAACAATGGCAGAAAACAAAGGTAGTATAGCAGGACCTTGGCTCAGGAGTGTGTTAAAAACGGTGTTCATTCCTGGAAAGAATGTAAGATGAAAAAATATTAATCAGGTACTAATGATACAAGTAACCTTTACAACAAAGGAATCACCTTTCACTGGGTTTCTTATGGGTTATTTGTTTTCATACTCCTTAAGCACAAACAGTATTTATCTAAATCAGACAAGATGTTAAAAGAATTTTAATGGATAATTCAGTGAGAATTTAATAAATAAAGATTGTGTAGAGACCAATTTCCTGAAGTGCCTTGCTCCCTTAAGCTTATTCCTACTTTAAAATAGAATTCAGGGGTGACTTAGGCTTTTGGGAGCCTTGCATCTCTAATAATTTGTGGGAGTAAGGCCCCTCCATCCCCAAAAGTGTATTGTATTCCAGCTGCCTTAGGTAGCTCTAATGTAATTTGCTCAGATGTAAAAAACAGCAGAGTAGGCTTGCATGGCACTTTGCCCGGACTAATATAGCAACTCCTAGATGTTAATTAGTCACAGTGGAGCTTCACAATAAGGATTGTTTGTTCAGCACTTGCTCAGGTATCTTCATGCTGCACCGCTTTATGACATATAGGTATAAACCTGGGTGCTTCTAAAATTGTAATTTCTTGCCTGAGAGAAAATTAACATAAAAATACCCATGCAGATTCCATGTTTTGTAGCTGCCTGCTGATTTCCAGATCAGATGTTCGCAGTCAGGGCCCAACCTGCCCTGCAACACCTTGCTCCATCAGCAGAGAACTTCTGACAGTACTAGGTGTGAGATGAAACACTTTGTAGCCCCTGCCATGCCTCGCTGTTAAAATGAGAGCCATAAACTCCAGCTCTGTCCTACATTGCTCTGTTGATGTTGCAGAATGAACTTAAATGAAGCATAATTTAAACATATTTAGAGGAAAGGTTGCCTTGAGTAAATGATTCCCAGTAGAAGCTGTAGGAGGAGCACTCAGTACCTCCCTTATGTCTATCTTACAATTTGAGGAATACCTGTAGCCTTCCTTCAGGGCTGTATTCAGCATCCAATTTGGAAGCAGAGCTGCAGATACAGTGGGAAGCTGCAGAGACTGGGCTGCATCCAGTTTTATTCTAGTTCAGCCCTGTTAGGGATGGTTCTGTTAGGAGTTCAGCTTCTCCACTGGAGTTACGGTTAGGTACAAACTCAGAGAAGCAATAAGTGACCCACATGGTTCACACCTTTTTTCAGCTTTCTAAAGCCTCACCTGTTGCCTTTCCCCTGTTCATTAAGCTAGGAATAATAACAGGTGTAATGCTTAAAAAGTCAATATTTCGAGAAAGAGGGCAATTTCTATTTGGCCCTTTGTCTTATTGGTTTAGAAGTGTAATTCCACGTTTCTCTCCTCTGTGCATGTAGCACTGGTGAAAGGTGCCAGACTAACATGCCTGGGGAATGAATAACTCTTTTTATGCACAGTTGGTGTCTGAGTATATCAGAGGCTTTGGGCTAGCAAATCTCCTTAATCCTAAGAAGTAAATCGCTAAAAGATTCTGTTGGTAAATGTTAATTATTTTCCTTGAGACGGAACTCAAAATCAGAGAGAAAGGAGATAAATACGGACATGCCTGATAACTCTGAACATATCACCAGGAAAGGCCTCTCTGCCAGGCTGATAAGGGAGTGTCCTGATCTCTCCTTGTTTTGAATACACCTACCAATTTCCTATCAAATGTCACAGCCTCCAAGCACTCTGCAGCTAACCCATGCAATGCAAACACAAAACTGCAAAAACTCAGATTTTAGTTCCTTGGTGGTGCATTTTCTTTCAAGACAAAACAACCACGACAGTTTTTCTTAAAATGTGAATATTCTACTCATGAAAAACAGCAGTTCAGATTTCTAAAAATAACTGTCATCTTTGCATGCCAGAGCTGAGAGGTCTAAAGGAATGTGCCAATTAATTGACTAGGGAACTTAAAAATGGAAACCTGTCAGATGGATGTGTCTGGACCATAGATCAGGAGGAAAGGAAGATGGAGAGCAAAGTGTGTGCAGGCATTTCTAACCAATAATGCAGCTTGGAGCAGGCACTCTGAGCCAGGTGATACTAATGGGGAAGGAGCTATTGCTCCCCATCCTCTCTCCTTTGCCAGTCTTATCTGACTCATTGCTTCGGAAATTCTTGGCTAACATATCCATTCATTTCTCACAGAAACGAAGTGTTGCAGCTAGAAATAAAACAGAAGATGGCTAGTAGCGACGTATCTATGGAGAATTCATAATGCATGATTTCACGTCTCAGAAACTTCAGAAAAGTTATAATTTATTCCTTTTCCTGCTCTGCAATATGTCTAATACTTCTGGTATAAAAACTGCATGATCCAACTGCTCATATTAACAGCAGTATTGAGAAGTGTTTAATGGTTATGAACCTTTCATCCCAGCAGGCACAATACCCAGGACACTGGGCACACCTGACAGAGGAAGAAGGGGCCACCCTGGATAGAGCAGGGACAAGGAAGACTGATTGTCTTGGTGTCTGTGCCCTTAACATTCTCTCTGTGCAGCTCACACAGGTTCTAGCTCCTTCCTGATTTTTTTAGGTGAATAGGAGGCCATGCACTGGCTTTTCAAAATTATGAATGGTTGACTATTGGGGCAGTACCTGTGCTAAGTGGCTCTGGCTTCCCTCTCTCCCAGTGCCTGAGAAGCTGATTGTCACCATGGCGGTGGAACTCCTTTGAGTCTCTTACCTATCTCCACCAACAATTTTTATAAAATTCTTATGAACTCCATCCTTGAAATAGAATACCACCTGTACTCCAGTAAAATTAAGCAGCTTTTTAGCAGGCTAATTTAGCATCTCACGCATTAGATTCGTGTCATTCTGAGCAGGTGTCAATGTTTTTTTCATGTCAAACACTTGGACAGCTTAAGACTACCTTTGGTGATGATATATCATCTTTCAGCCCAGAAAATCTCCAGCACAACTTTTTCTCCTTGCAAAACGGACTTTTTAAGAGAAGCTTTTTACAAAACATGTCTACTCTAGAAGAGAGACTTTGATGTCACCTCCAAAACAAATTCCCCATCAACTCCAAATATTTTGAATGTGAAAATTCTTTATGGCAGTTGTGATTGATGGTGTCTGAATGCAGGTACCCTTCTTCTCTAGGTCTTCTTTACTTCCAGCTGACTGCATTGCTGACTGTCAGCTCCCATAATGCACAATCCTCAAGAGGATGTGTTTATGATCCCTCATGGGAGTCGGAGTTTGCTCTAAAGAGATTTTCTGCAGAGGAAAAATGGACCAAGAAGAATTAGGGAGTCACTTCCCAAAAGGCACTGCAGAAACATTTCTGACAAAACCTTCTTTTTGTTTCACTTTAAAACAGTATTTTGATTTTTGGGGGTAGACCCATTTCTGATATCCAGACAGCATATTTGTGGACATTTTTCTTATTAATTATTCAGTTTTCCTGTTCATCCTTCTTGCCAATAAAACTCTTAGGTTGGAGACAGATATCGGAATGCTTTGCAAGGACAGTCTGCACTGAGAGCATAGAGAGGATGATGGAGTCAGCCAACTCAAGCAGCTGCCATAGTGCTGAGCTGTCCACAAGCACAGAAGCATTCCAGAGATGGAGTTATGACTGCAAGAGTCTCACAGTCAGCATATTAATTTGGTTTAGAGGAGTAATGTGCCTGATGCCATATGGCGGAGCTAATCTTGTTTATCACTGCTTCACTGCCCCATCCATTTGGTTCGTAGTAGGAGTTATCACACAAACAGCTACTGCTGAGACCTTCTGCAGAGACAGACAGGTGTGAGTGGTCTGGGGAGGTCTCGGGAGAGTGCAGTTGGAGGCTGAATAGAGACAAGACAGCTCATCCTTTCTGAATTACACCAAAGCACCCAGCACGGGACAGATAAACCGCTCAGCTCTGAGAGAGACTTCTAGTGGACCTAGTAAACTGGTTTTTCATTTCACCTCCAGATTTCGACATTTTAGTCAGATTATTCTATTAATTGCTGAAGGTTTGTCTGTAATGAATTTATTGACAGATTCCTATGTACTGGTACACACTGAGTCCAGTTTAATTCCTTCATGATTACAAGTTTCCTGGTCATGCCTGTCAGGTTAACTCACAGTGCAGTAAGTATGCTGCCTCATCTCACCAATAATCTTCCTTTGCAGCAGTTAATGTTTTTTCACTGCCCACCTTGGGCATCTGTGCTGAATTTGATGCTCACCTCAGTTATCAGCAACAGGGGATTATTAGCCATTGACCACAGACATTGCCTGTGAGAGGTCCATGTCTTGAACTATTGATTGGCAAAGAAAATGCTAGAGTGAGTGTGGAAACAAAAAACCTTTTTGTTAGACTTGACAAGTCTTTGAACACACTCAAAAGGGCCAAATGCCTTTTTGATACAGTCTTGAGTTGGCAGCAGAGTTTCACCCTCTACAATTTTGCTGTCACCTTTTTATTCTCATGTACTTCTAGAGGTCCAGGATTACTCCCAGTGTGAGGTTTTCCTCTGACTCCACTGAGAGCAGGCACTTACCCTCTGTGGTTCAGTAGCTACTGAAAGAGAGTGTCAGGGTACCTGCTAGAAGGGGGATGTCAGCTCCTGTGCCTGCTTAGTTCCATCAAGAATGGTGTATACAGCAGCTAATCCCCTGCTTGAACACCTTCATTCTAATGGATGAACCTGTAAAACACCTTCCTTTTCACACTGCACCATGAGTCATGTTAGGAGGACTGCAGGGTGCCAGTTTTCTAGTGTCTGTGAGCAGCAGAGCAGTGTTCACACTTCCCAAAGCATTAGTCATTCAAATCCACCCCCAGTCTTTCTTCTGACATACATTTATTTATGCGTGAGCAGGTAACCTCAGAGTAAGTTAGAATCCCTTCTTGGAAAGAAGGGGCTGTGTAAGACAAGTCTGCACAAGGTTTAAAATAAAAATCCTGCAACCCCACCGTTGTGTGTTTCATTTCTACCTGTGGCACCTGTAAAGCTGTCAAGGTTGAAAGAAACCTGGAAGCAAAAGCTGTTTGCATGCTTGGGAAATGCTTTTGAGTTTTCCTTCTCATTCTTCTATTAGAAGGAAGAGATTATCCCAGTATTCGCAAGAAAGAAGGATAAAGTTCAACCATCCAAATCCATCCTCCTCCTTCTGGCCTTTGGACAGGGTGAGGGTGAGGAATAAGAAACCCAAGAAAAACAAAGTTGGACAAGGAGGACATTTTGTTTCTCACCCTTACAAACAATGGCTCTCTCATGTCAAATCCCAGGAAGTGAAAACACAGCAACAAATTTAGCTCTGTGGTGCAGCCCAAGAAAGAGCAATGTCATCAAACCTGCCTGCTTTTGGGTCTGATTCTGCAGGTTTTACATATGTGTAAATATACATGTACACATGTATATGTATATCACCTGAAGATAACCAACATTGTAATAAATGTGCAAAGTCAGGAAGGAGTATATCTCATTCTACATTGTTTGGAATTAAACTGTTAAGGAACAAGGGTCAAAATATCTGCATAATCCCCAATTGCAGCACCAGGTTAAGCATAAGCAGTAATCTTTTCTCTCCCAGTACAAACATGCACAGAAGATGAAAGGACTGGCATCAGTAGCCTGCCAGAATAAGTTCTTTGCTGCTCAGACTAGTTTTTGGAAGAAAAAAAAAATTCTAGAAAAAGGAGATTTATTTCCTTCAAAATTATCTGTTCTTTCCATACACACACCGACAAGAAGTATCCTGTAAACAGTGCATTCAAAACACAACAATAAAATGAGGAACAGAAGATCAACTCTTATTGTCTGGAAACAACAAAAGGTGAAGGAGAAATTGTATCTTCAGCGTCCCCAAATCCCTCTCCAGCTGTGAGGAGGACTAATAAGCAGACAACTCTTCTGCTATTTCTTCCCTCTCCCTCTTTGCAGTGCTGGCTTCACAGAAGGTAAGCAGCTGTGCTGTCTCATAGACCCAAGATTATGTTGTGTTCTAAACCTCCTTCCCACCTCCCAGAATTTTGTTGTGCTTGCTCTGCCCATTCTCATGCTGAGTGTTTTCCCTGAGACATCAGTGCCTATGAATTTGAATGAATGAATGAAATTTTGCCCTCATTTTCTCAGACTCATGCATTTGAGAGACACGAATAAAGAAACAGGCAGCACCCAAAAGATGCAGTGCCAGCCCATCGTCCTTCCCCAGCTGGCAGCTCCAGAGTGGTCTCGTGGTGGGAAGAGGCAGCTCACAGCACCCAACAGCCCTGCAGTCCATGCTGACTGCCAGTGTTTCTCCTGTTCTTGATCCTTACCCTCGCAGCTCCAGCCTGCACACCAGCTGTCTCTCACCAGAAAGGAACTGTTTGGCTTGACCTCAGTGACGCACTTCAGTGATGAACAAAATGCCAAAATGCTTTTTTGTTTACCAAGTAACACAAAAGAAATGTGACAAGGTGGCTGAAAACTTTGTCAAAAATCTCATTTTCTGTGATTAAACTTGAGTGCAGATGCTCAGTGTAATTTCAGGAAAACTTAGGCTTATTTAGCTTTACCAATCATAGTTCTTTTATGACTAAAAGTACCCTCAGAAAGTCTCTCCTTAAAACTCTCTCCCACTGAGGACTAGGGTTTGAAGTTATTTGATAGTTGTCGACGATAGTTTTTGTGGATCAGATGATAACTAGCTCATTGCCTAAGCCATGTCTCCAAGCTTTTGATTACCTCTTGGCTAATAAGGATTTCCTCACGGAAATAAGCTAAAGACTATTGTGTTAAAGAGAAAAAGCCTGAAATAATGAGCTAGAAAGAGATGCATGGAAATTGTGTAGATCTTCTATTGTGGGAGCTATATTTTTTTTCCTAGAACCCATAAATAAAGGAGAAAAATAGTTTTGGCTAAAATAATTGTGAAAAGCTCACTCCTACAAGTTCCACCGAAAGAAAACTTTCATCTCCAGATTCAACCTCCATTATCTGACAGATAATGGAACTATCTGCAGGAAATTAAAAAACTGACAAAGATTAAATGTGGGATTCACCTAATCTAACTTCATCTCCTTGAAATTCAGGTGACTAAATTAGAGCCATCCTCTTGGCTCTCTATACTGAGTACAGAGTGGGAGAAATCCCTCCAAAGAGTAATTAATCTTCTGTCTTCTAGTCATCTGTCTTACAGAGGTATGAGTTGCCTTCAAGAAGGATGTCCATCTCCACTGACTGCTGAAAAAATCCAGGTAGGCTTGGTAGAAGAGTCTTGACTACAACAAGCCAAGTATGCTCAGTCCCATGGGTCAGAGAGTGAATTGGTCATGCTCTGGGAGAGTGGATAGGGCACTGGTTGGTTTTGACTTGGAGAATAGCCTAGAACAGGGCCCAACATGTCTGATATGAAGGCATCAGATACAGAATATTAACCAATTAGCATCTATCTTCTGCTACTGCCATAAAATATGACATTTTTTCTATTAAAAAAGCAGTGGTGTTGTATTGAAAAATATTTGTCTTTATGAACACACAAAGAGAAATTCTGAAGAATGCAAATACATGGACACTGAGGGGTTTTGTTTCCCCTTAACTCATTGACTTCATATTTTATTGTGAGTGGTAAAGCAAAACCCCTCTGTAGAAACATTCACTCCTACAATGTGTTATGGATTTCCAGTGGTGAACTATTAAGTGTTTTGCAATTAACACAGCATGAAAGAACCATCACTTCTATGGATCTCTGAGCTCACACTTTCCTCTAATGAGAGCCAAGATAAATTGTTCCAGTTTCGGTATATTGGCTACCAAATTGACCCTGATCCATAGCTCACTTCAGGCTTCTGTAATTCCAATAATCTTGCAATATGTTTAGATCCACCAATTGCAAATGTCTAAAATTCACTCATGCTACTCCAGATGCTAAAGTTAGAAGAAAAAAACATATATTCTGCTCAGGTTTTATTTTTTTTCCTTCTCTTTCTATGAAATATAACACCTTTTCTACATCCATTTACACTGGTATTTTTTCCAGAGAGGAAATACTGCAGAACTTGACCTAGTGCCTTAAGGCAATTCCTTAGTGATGGAATTATCTTTATTAACAGATGTCATAATTTCCCTTCTCAGAGGTGAAGGGACACAGGCAACTCTCTTTATGTCCTTACCAGATTTAACAAACCTTGTCCACAGAGGAGTCTGACAGTGCACTTTCTATTCTAGGTCCATTTGTATATATTCTTCAGAAGAGGCAGCACATGAATGAGGCTGCTGATTGTTGCTGTCAGCATCCAAGGTGGATGTTAAAAAAGAAAGGATGAGGATATTTCTCTGTACATCAGCACTTCCCAAAACTCACCCCAGTGATTGCACACTGTGAAATGAGAGTGTTCATGCAGCATAATATGTGAAATTCCTGAAATTCCTGAGTCAGAAACCTTCCTTAATAGCTATGGGATGGAGCTCTGGGAAGTTTTGAGAAGGTGGGTCGTGAATTTCACAGGTCCTACAGAGCATCTGGTTACAGCTAGATCCTGAAATAGTGACTATGAATTAAAAACCGAAAGGTGATTCTACGTGAGTTCCTAACCCTGGTGAGGAGGTATGAGCTGAGTGCCACCCACACGGCAGGAGATGTGAGCAAAGATGGAGATAATGGTCTGTTTGTGCTCTCCCAGCCGCCCTAGGAGCCATTCCAAACAGTGAGATCCACAGGGCTGGAGAGGTGCTGGAGGACAGTTTGTACATGAGCCTAGTCCTGTGGGAACGATGGGGAAGTGCTGCACCACTGGGCTTTGGTCACATCAGGGAAACAGTCAAGGAAATGTTGGAGGGTGGGAATGGTGGATCAGTCCATCACTGGTCTTCAATATCTGATGCTTGATATGTCTCTTTTAGAGCCACGTTAAAGGTGCTGAGAGCAGCTTTGTTCCTCCTGAAGTCAGGCCTGGCTGCTGAGGCTCAGAGAGTCCCTCATGCCCCAAGGTGATCAGGGGAAGCCCCCAGCAACCTTTGGGGAGATTACCATGAGCAGGAGCCACCCCATTTCAGGGCACCTCACCCTCAGCTCCCACCTGAGCCACAGACCTAGCTACAGCACAGTAAAATATTGGGCTGCAACAGCAAACAATTAATGAAGAGCTGTCAGAAGAGATATATAACATACAGACATTGCATAGCTAGCAACTAATTTTTTTTTTTTTTAATAGAGTCAGATGCTTCAATATTCATGCAAGTCTGAGGTGTTTTCATAGGAACTGTACCCAAAGCAGGACTGCCTCAGGGACTGAAATCTGAAGATTTTAATCCCTTTGAGAACCAACCCCCCTAAATTTATGGTGTGTATTTTCCTGTCTTTGTATTGATGTTTTAAGCTTACATTCTTTGGCTATTGAAATGCTCCTGTATTCTCTGCCTGGGGTACACACATGAAGCAGAGGGGCTGGAGACAAGGGCCTGATTTGGGATGTAGCATCCCATTCTCCTCTTCAGCCTTCACCTTTCACTCAAGGAAAACAAGATCATTGCAGCAGTAACCTGATTCTCAACCAGTGCAGCAGAAAACACTTGCTTCTCTCATCTCTGTGAATTGCAATATCCTGCAATATCTTCCCACATATTCAGGCATTGCTGTTGGATGACACAAGGTAGGATTCCTTTGCAGAAGGAACTTAATGAGTAGGAAAAATACTGCCTTGATGTGTAGCTTCCTTCTGATTTACAGTGGTATCTGACTTCTCTCAGGCTGTTTGGCCTCTGAGGGAATTTGAAAAAAATCTCTGTTCATGCTAATTTTGATATCTACTTAATGTTCTAACACACCAAGCACTGGCATTTGTGTTACTGGGTGCTGGCCAATTGGTCACTACTATGCACAATTGACCTTCAACAGAAAGGAAGCCAAATCCAGCTGAAGTTTGAATAATGCTTCTTGAAGCACAAGAAGTAGGTAAGGTTTTTCTTCAATTACAAGCATTAGATGCTTGTTTAATGAAAAAAAAAATAGTTAAGGGTGACAGATTTTCTCACATGTTTTAGAAGAAGGGTATATCTATCAGAGCCCAGGATCTCGTGTATCATAAATGTTCAAAAACTAAAGATGGGAATGATCTTAATTAACCTCCTAATCCCACACCCTGCACTCAAAAAGGCAAGTAATATGTAGTGAGGCCACCTCTAACAGATATTTGATTTATAATCTCAGAGAAAAGCAGTTCTACAGGCCATCTAGGCAACTTGTTGTAGTGCTTCCTTACACTCTTAGTTAGAAAGTTTTCCCTGGTATCTAACCTAATCTTTTGTTCCTGCAAATTAAGACAATTACTTCTTGTTTGACCACTATTGAACTGTCTGAACAATTGATCATTCTTCTTCTACTATAAAAACAAACAATAACTACTGGAAGATTAGAATCATATCTTTGTTTAATCTTTTCTAGATTAAATAAATCCAATTTTTTTTAGTATGTGCTCCTAAACCTCTTATTGTTCTCCAGTCACCTTTGGACTTTCTCTAGGTTATCTCAATCTTTATTATACTCTTACAGATGAAATCCCCCCATGTTTGTTTTATAATCAAGTCTTTCATAACATGTCACATAGCAATAGGCCTTTTCAAAAATCATACAAAATTTTCCTTCTTAATATGTATATGATTTGCTGTATTCTTTCAGATATGATACTGGTTTGTAGCTGAAGCTTATTTTTAATTAGGTGCTGGATTTCCTTCTTTCAAATGTAGGATCCCTCATGTTTTTATTAAATTTAATTTGCTGATTTCAAACCAAACCTCCAGTTTACTCGGATCACTCTATATTTTTTCATCTGAAAGTACTATTTCATAGATGAAATGCCTTCACAGACTGCTGTGAAGCACCACTGACCTGAATAAGTCTGCATTTCAAGGGCTTTTTTATTGAGATTCTGGATGAGGTCCAGGTATGAAATCATTACATGGTCAATTATATGCCAGTCTGCCACAACAGTGTTTCAAGCACATGTACCGGCACTTTATGTATGTGGAAAACAGGATGATGAGGAAGAACTTAAAAATACCTAAACTGATATTTCTGCTTTTCCATAATACTTTAGAAGAGTTTCTGTATTTCCATTTTCATTTATATACATATATACATGCACGCGTACACCCAATACTTATTTTCCCACACACTGTCTGTCTAGGTTTTTTGTGTATTTCTGACATAAAACAATCCTCTTCTAATTTTTGGGGTTTTTTATGCTGCCTCAGGGGTCTCTTGCTCATAAATAATATTATATGATGTTTTTTCCTCTCCCTGCAATTATCTTTTTGGACTAATGAGTACTTGAAAGTCAATTGTATTTGGGACCAATGTAGATCAATAGGGATGACTCAGTATTATGCTAATTTACTTCTTGGGTCCTATTGTATATTGTCCAGGTCCATTCATGTTTAAGAGTGAAGAACAGAAGCTTTTTTGTTTCAATGTTTACATGAGTTTCCCCCTTTTGCTGAAGTATAATGATTGATATTTGCATTTACTTAAGGCTTAACTGGAAGTGATACTGAATGTTGGCTCCATTAGGCTTGAAAGATGTCCTTGAAGCAAATAAATATTAGCATCCTGGCTAAGGGAGAAACTAAAGAAAATAACAGTGGTGAATTTAAAAAAAAAAATAAAAAGAGAAATATCTTTCACAGATCACAGGGTTTTCTCCAGATTTATCATAAAAATGAAAAGCACTTTGAAGACGGGAAATTGCAAATGCAGAAACTGTGTCTTCGTATCTCCAATACGTGTAGCCACATGCTTCAAATGAATGTGACTGATGGAAGTGTTACCAGAAAACTGCAGCCAAGAATCAAAACGGGACTGCTGGATTTTAAAACGTGTGATTCATTTTCATGTCATTAAGGTGAGAAATGCGTTTTCTTTTTCCTCTTCTCTCTATGGCTTTTGAGCCTTTTCCATAGACACAGCTCTCTGGAGGCACACTTAACCTTTGGTGTGTTTTATTGTGCTCAAGCATCTGACTAGGAGAGGAAAACGACGAGTTTTCTTTCTTTAAATGCCAAAATGTCATAAATTCTCACCTCCATGTATCGTCTCAGTTTCTGAAGACATAGGGGAGGTTTCCTTCTGAATGTTTTTCTCAAAGGTCTGTGCAAAAATGACAGATTTAAAAGCAGCACTTACTCTGGTAATGGAAGACAGGCAGTTTTCAGAACTTTGACAATCACAAGTTTGGCAGATGGTTTTGCCTTCTAAAAGATCCTGATTTTCAGAAAATTCTGTATTACAATAAATAAATCCACTTCCAGGCAGCTCATATTAAACATCAAAACTGAAGCATGGAAAATCTGAAGCTGCACTCAAAATCCTTACTTAGATACAAGATTTCAGTTATAATCCATCTGTTGCCAAGGTCTTAAGACCCATAGTACATCTGATCAAGTTTTCTGTTCATGGGACAAGTTTCCTTTGATGCCATCACGGGTTTCTTATCAGCTGAACCATTTTCCCAAGGAATTAATCAACAGGATGACATTCAGAATAAGCTTCTTGGCAGCCTGGAATGAGAGGAATAAGTGTCAAATTGGAACTAAGTAAAAATTTGTATTTAATTTGATTGAGATTAATAAAATAATACCAAATATTTAGTATGTATACATTCTATTATTCATTATTATGTTTCTTATATTTTATTGTTATGATTTTATGTGTAATTTTAATTATATTTTTATTTATACATAATTGTTTGATGCTAGGAACAGATCCCAAGTTTGTGTCAAAGTGTGTACCCAATACTTAGAAATTCTAAGAGAGGAAATATAACAACAACTGACTAATTTATTTGCTATGAAGTAGAAGGTATTACATTAATCTTTACTGCGCTTAAAAAAGGTAGTCTTTGTTCTTGTAAGCGACCTGAGCAATCAAATAATAAAATGCAAAAGTTCTGAGTAGAAAGCTTCAGTCACCACTCAGCAATGCAAAGCAGAATGACACATGCAAATGAAAGTGCATACGGTATTTTTCAAGCTCTAAATCAAATTTGTTGGGATAAAAATGGTGAGAAAAAAACCCAGACATGCTCAAATCCCATTTTCTGAATTGATTTGAGAATCACGAGGCTTGAATCTCATTTTAGGTCATTGAAACTTAAGAAACGGAAGGTCAAGCTCCAAATGCCATCACCCGTACTTCCTAACACGTAGAAATGGGGACTCCAGGGTCACCTGTGATGTTTCACAATGGCTCAGATCAGCTGTACTCCTTGCAAGGCCTCTTTCATGTCAGTGAGAGTCTGTGCCTTTGGTGAGAGTCTGTGCAAGGGCACAGCTGATGAGGTGGAAAGACAGGTACACAAACCAGCACTCAGGTGCTGCATCCAGCTGGAGTTCAGCATACCTGGCTTTGAGTGGGCACCTGGAATGTGCCTGGTCATAACAGACCATTAGATCACCAATTAAAGTAGTCTGGACTTGGTCCTAAGATGTCAAAGTGTTTGTTGTGGTCTCTTCAGTTCTGAAGTTATCAAATGACTTTGACTCATATTTCATTCAATGGTCTGTCCAGTGTCAATTTGATGAATGAATAATCATTAACCATGGTCAAACATAATCACAGAATGCTCTGACTTGGAAGGGACCCATGAGGATCATCAAACCCAACTCTTAAGTGAATGCCCATACAGGGATTGAGTCCACGATTGACGTTGTTATCACCATGCTCTCACCGAGTTAATCTCAGGGCCATGGAATAGACTTTCTGTGGCGTTATTCCCAGTTTCTAGGTTCAGTTTCCAGGTGATATTTGTTTTGTCTTGGTCCCAAATGAGAGCAAAAGTTGGTTAGCCAAACAGCTACTGTGGTTTTTAAAAGAGATTTTAAAGAAGGCAGTTGTAGACATTTCTGCTTACCCTGAGGTTTCTTTAGCCTGGCCTAAGCATAGAGGGTATTAATGACATTTATTTTAAACCACTTTAATATCAATCAGATTTTAAATGACTATTAACACTGTTGTTTCCACTGAGCAAGAAAAACATGCAAAATTTAATTTACCTTCTCTAATGTTTTTATGATGCCTATTTAGAATTATTTTGTTATACCAGTCCTGGAGGCAGAACTACTTGTGATTGCATACAGGGAACTTTTATACCTCTTCTACGGTGAAGCAGCCCGATTTCTAATGATACTGTGATATTTTTTGTGTGTCCCTGACCTAGGTAAGACCAGTGTTGTTTTGCTGCCTATTAAATGAGAAGAAAATCTTCGCATTTCTAGATGATGGAGCAACAGTGTCGGAACTAGCAGGTTTGAAATACTCAAAACTTATTTTTACAATGGATATTTGCTGAATTTCCATGAATGTTAAAACTCTTCTTTCAACCTCCAGACTCTTGAAGAAGATGTGCCATTGAGCATGTGACTGCGTTTCTGTCTGTTGGATTTATTTTAAGAGCACGGCAGTGGAGAGGATTGCATAAAGTGAAGAAGCAAAGACAAGCAAGGAACAAATCACAGCAGATTGGAGGAGTGTCTGAGGAAAAGTTTAAACCACAAAGTGGCAGCATTAATGCATCAAGACTGGAAAGGAACCTGAGACAAATACCTTGGGTGGTGGGAGGTGT
This sequence comes from Pomatostomus ruficeps, assembly GCA_013400735.1. Classification (NCBI taxonomy): domain Eukaryota; kingdom Metazoa; phylum Chordata; class Aves; order Passeriformes; family Timaliidae; genus Pomatostomus; species Pomatostomus ruficeps. The sequence continues at coordinate 42,305 of VYZT01007356.1, read as the reverse complement.
CTTGAAGCCCTTGTGAAGGATGGTAGACAGCATAAGGTGTGTGGGTGTCCACTGTGATCTGTTTCCCCCCAGCAGCACAGGAACGGTACCCAGTCTCAAAGTCACATTTCCTCTTAGTTCTACATGCTCTTCATTTTTATCCTTCACACCCTCCTGAAATGATGCATTTGAAATGGTTTCTGGTCTGTTCTAAACATTTAATTCCTAGAAAGATACCAACAAACCGGAGAGGGGTGAGAAAGAAAAGCTGTGGAGGTGATTCATAGTGAAAGAAAATATTCACAATAGGTAACAATGGTAACTATGATAACAGTGATTGCTGCCCATTGCCCAGCAGCAGTTCCAAGGTGTCCTTACCAAATAGCCCAACAGGATCTATTTTTAGAGAACATTCTGAATTTTGTAACAGCATGTTTGTGTATTTAGCAAGATATAGAAAGGAGACGGGGAATGTCTGTAGGTCCTGATTGCTAGAGTTTAGAAAAGGGAGAGAGGATGGGAGGAAAAGAAATGTTTTAAATGCATGTGTTCAAGATTAATCCAAAAGAAAAAAATGTGGAAGAAATAATCCTACTACTACTACTACTACTACTACTAATAGTTATGAAATGGCCTCCATTTTGAATGTGGAAATGGTGAATGAAAAATTACAGCCAGATTTAACAAAGGTCAACTGGGTAAAATAAACCCTGAACTCCAACTCTGCAACAGCAGAATTTTCAGGTTTTGCTCTCTCACTCATACATCCTTCAGGACAAAATGTCTGACAGACATTTATCCTGGTGTCACTGAGATCACATTTTGAGGACAATGGTAGAATTGAAAAGGAGATTAGATCACGGCTTGGCTAACACAACCTCTGTTGTCACTGGTGTTGTGTCAGAAAGAAAGGCCCCCTGTCAGAAACTAAAGTGGCTCTGGGTAA